>JAESIX010000005.1:1040000-1065000 GCA_016802215.1 Brachionus paranguensis
CATGTATTAGCTCTAGAATTACCACAGTTATCCATGTAGTATGAACGATCTAAGGAACCATAACTGATTTAATGAGCCATTCGCGGTTTCACCGTGCTAAGGTATGTACTTAGACATGCATGGCTTAATCTTTGAGACAAGCATATGACTACTGGCAGGATCAACCAGATAACTATAATAGTTAAAGAACTAAAGAAAACTGTCCCGAATAAATCGAAACAAAATATTCTTTAGGTGATATCAAGCCTGGCGCGATATTGCAGGCCATATGAGCACTGCAACGATGCCCGACTAGATTTAATCCCCAAGACAACCTGAGCTAATGCTGATATAAAAAATCATGCAAACAAAAGCAATCAAATGAACGCTTTGCAATATGAACTAAAAATACTGGAAATTAAAATTTCGCAGCCATCTAGTTTCAAAAAAGCCATTAAGATGATTTTTTTACTCATCTTATATGTATGGCGAAATGAGCTATAGCTTTATTTTTGAAAAAAAAATATTTGAAAAAATTAAAAATTTGCAGTTAAACTTTGGGGATTGCAAATATATCATATATGATTGATACACTGCAACCTGGATCACAGAGATTTGTTGTTTCAATCAGGCTTATAACATATTAGAAAATTTGCTGCCAGTCTTAATTATTTTCTATGATTAGCCGAGGTAAGTACATGGGATATATCATCTAGCAAAAAAAAATATTTTTTTTCTTGTTTAATATTCTTTCAAATTGATGCAGTTAGGGCAACAAATAATTTCTGATCGAGAGCCGTTAATAGCACATGGGATCATTGATCTGGCAGTAGAGAATTTTTTCTTTTTCTGATTTTCTACAAATTTTCCGCTAAAAAGCTCATTAAAAATAAATTTTAAATAATCAGCGGAAGTGAGCAGATGGAAACTTTCATCTAGCAGAAATATAATTTCATTCGTACTTGATTTTAAATCATACTCTGGCTAATGAAATATTTTAATGAACATCGGCCGGTTTGCGATCACTTATTTAGCAAATAGAAAATTTAGAATTTAAATTTTAGTTTTCTATCAAGTTCCCGCTTTGAGATTGCCAAAAGTATTTTATTTAGTATTAGCGGCCATGAGCACTTGCGATCACTTATTTAGCAAATAGAAAATTTAAAATTTAAATTTTTGTTTTCTATCAAGTTCCCGCTTTGAGATTGCCAAAAGTATTTTATTTAGTATTAGCGATCGGATCATTTAGCTTTTAGTAGAAAATTATTATAAAGATAAAATATTTTTTTTCCAATCAAATTCTGTCTTTTTCACTGCCAATAGAATGATTATTAATGTAACGGACCAGGAGCACATGGGTTCATTTATCTGGTAGTAAAATATTCTAATGAATTATATTCTCTAAAAAACCTTCGCTTTAGAACTGTAACTCAAATAATTTCTGATCGAGAGCGGTTAATAGCACATGGGATCATTGATCTGGCAGGAGAAATTTTTTTATTTTTCTGATTTTCTACAAATTTTACGCTAAATAGGTCATTTATTTCTCTTCATATTATATTTCATTTATGATATTCTTTCATACTCGGGCTAAATAAGTGAAAATAAATATTTTAAATCTAAGTTTTTTTTAAGACTGCCAAAAGGATTACATTTAGTATTAGCGGCCATGAAAACATGCGATGGCTAAACTGGCAAATGAAAAATTTAAAATTAAAATTGAAGTTTTCTATCAAATTCCCGCTTTAACAGTGACAAAATTATTTCTTTTAGTTATAGCGGCCATGAGAACATGCGATCACTTATCTAGCAAATGAAAAATTAAAAATTTATATTTTAGTTTTCTATCAAATTCCCGCTTTAAGATTGCTAAAAAGGATTTCTTTTAGTTATAGCGGCCATGAGCACACGCGATCTTTTATCTAGCAAATGAAAAATTAAAAATTAAAATTTTAGTTTTTTAAAAAAATTCCCGCTTTATGACTGCCAAAAGCATTTTATTTAGTATTAACGGCCATGAGCACACGCGATCTTTTATATAGCAAATGAAAAAATTAAAATTTAAATTTTAGTTTTCTATCAAATTCCCGCTTTGAGATTGCCAAAAGTATTTTTTTTGGTAAATGCGGTTGTAAACAATAAAGAATATTTGAACTAAAAAAGCATTGATATTTTTTTAAAAATTTTATTATCAAACTTTTATTGAAAATAGCTAAGATAATTTATT
This sequence comes from Brachionus paranguensis, assembly GCA_016802215.1. NCBI lineage: Eukaryota > Metazoa > Rotifera > Eurotatoria > Ploima > Brachionidae > Brachionus > Brachionus paranguensis. The sequence continues at coordinate 1,042,207 of JAESIX010000005.1, forward strand.
AAATAAATCTTAAAAAAATTATCAGATTCATTATTGATAAAATTCCCGCTTTAAGATTGACAAAAGAATTTGATTTAGTACTAGGGGCCATGAGCATTTGCGATCTTTTTTCTAGTAATAGAAAATTAAAAATTTAAATTTTAGTTTTCTATCAAATTCCAGCTTCAAGACTGGCAAAAGGATTTCTTTTAGTTATAGCGGCCATGAGCACACGCGATCTTTTATCTACCTAATGAAAAAATTAAAATTAAAATATTAGTTTTCTATAAAATTCACGCTTTAAGATTGCCAAAAGGAATTCTTTTAGTTATAGCGGCCATGAGAACATGCGATCACTAAACTGGCAAATTAAAAATTTAAAATTAAAATTTTAGTTTTCTATCAAATATCCGCTTTGAGATTGCCAAAATTATTTCTTTTAGTTATAGCGGCCATGAGAACATGCGCTCACTTATATAGCAAATGAAAAATTTAAAATAAAAATTTTAGTTTTCTATCAAATTCCCGCTTTAAGATTGCCAAAAGGAATTCTTTTAGTTATAGCGGCCATGAGCACATGCTATCACTTATCTAGCAAATGAAAAATTTAAAATTAAAATTTTAGTTTTCTATCAAATTCCCGCTTTGAGATTGCCCAAAGTATTTCTTTTGGTAAATGCGGTTGTAAACAATAAAGAATATTTGAACTAAAAAAGCATTGATATTTTTTTAAAAATTTTATTATCAAACTTTTATTGAAAATAGCTAAGATAATTTACTAAATAAATCTTAAAAAAATTATCAGATTCATTATTGATAAAATTCCCGCTTTAAGATTGCCAAAAGAATTTGATTTAGTACTAGGGGCCATGAGCATTTGCGATCTTTTATCTAGTAATAGAAAATTAAAAATTTAAATTTTAGTTTTCTATCAAATTCCAGCTTCAAGACTGGCAAAAGGATTTCTTTTAGTTATAGCGGCCATGAGCACACGCGATCACTTATCTAGCAAATGAAAAATTTAAAATTACAATTTTAGTTTTCTATCAAATTCCAGCTTCAAGACTGGCAAAAGGATTTCTTTTTGTTAAAGCGACCATGAGAACATGCGATCACTAAACTGGCAAATGAAAAATTTAAAATTAAAATTTTAGTTTTCTATCAAATATCCGCTTTGAGATTGCTAAAATTATTTCTTTTAGTTATAGCGGCCATGAGAACATGCGCTCACTTATAAAGCAAATGAAAAATTAAAAATCTAAATTTTAGTTTTCTATCAAATTCCAGCTTCAAGACTGGCAAAAGGATTTCTTTTAGTTATAGCGGCCATGAGCAAACGCGATCACTTATCTAGCAAATGAAAAATTTAAAATTACAATTTTAGTTTTCTATCAAATTCCCGCTTTGAGATTGCCCAAAGTATTTTTTTTGGTAAATGCGGTTGTAAACAATAAAGAATATTTGAACTAAAAAAGCATTGATATTTTATTAAAAATATTTTTACCAAACTTTTATTTAGAATAGCTTAGATAATTTACTAAATAAATCTTAAAATAATTATCAGATTCATTTTTATTAAAATTCACGCTTTAAGATTGCCAAAAGAATTTGATTTAGTTATAGCGGCCATGAGAACATGCGATCTTTTATCTAGTAATAGAAAATTAAAAATTTAAATTTTAGTTTTCTATCAAATTCCAGCTTCAAGACTGGCAAAAGGATTTCTTTTAGTTATAGCGGCCATGAGCACACGCGATCTTTTATCTACTTAATGAAAAAATTAAAATTAAAATATTAGTTTTCTATAAAATTCACGCTTTAAGATTGCCAAAAGGATTTCTTTTTGTTAAAGCGGCCATGAGAACATGCGATCACTTATCTAGCAAATGAAAAATTTTAAATTTAAATTGAAGTTTTCTATCAAATTCCCGCTTTGAGATTGCCAAAAGTATTTGATTTAGTATTAGCGGCCATGAGAACTTGCGATCACTTATTTAGCAAATAGAAAATTTAAAATTTTAATTTTAGTTTTCTATCAAGTTCCCGCTTTAAGATTGCCAAAAGTATTTGATTTAGTATTAGCGGCCATGAGCTTTTGCGATCACTTATTTAGCAAATAGAAAATTTAAAATTTAAATTTTAGTTTTCTATCAAGTTCCCGCTTTGAGATTGCCAAAAGTATTTGATTTAGTATTAGCGGCCATGAGCACTTGCGATCACTTATCTAGCAGATGAAAAATTTAAAATTAAAATTTTAGTTTTTTTCAAAATCCCGCTTTGAGATTGCCAAAAGTATTTGATTTAGTATTAGCGGCCATGAGCACTTGCGATCACTTATCTAGCAGATCAAAAATTTAAAATTAAAATTGAAGTTTTCTTAAATATTCCCGCTTTAAGGCTGCCAAAAGTATTTGATTTAGTATTAGCGGCCATGAGAACTTGCGATCACTTATTTAGCAAATAGAAAATTTAAAATTTTAATTTTAGTTTTCTATCAAGTTCCCGCTTTGAGATTGCCAAAAGTATTTGATTTAGTATTAGCGGCCATGAGAACTTGCGATCACTTATTTAGCAAATAGAAAATTTAAAATTTTAATTTTAGTTTTCTATCAAGTTCCCGCTTTAAGATTGCCAAAAGTATTTGATTTAGTATTAGCGGCCATGAGCACTTGCGATCACTTAACTAGCAGATGAAAAATTTAAAATTAAAATTTTTGTTTTTTATCATGTTCCCGCTTTGAGATTGCCAAAAGTATTTCTTTTAGTACATGAGGCTGTAAACATACAAGAATATTTGAACTAAAGAAGCATTGATATTTTATTAAAAATATTTTTACCAGACTTTTATTTAAAATAGCTAAGATAATTTACTAAATAAATCTTAAAATAATTATCAGATTCATTTTTGATAAAATTCCCGCTTTTAGTCTGAAAAAAAAACAATTTGTTTTAATTTTAGCTGCCATGAGCACACGCGATCTTTTATCTAGCAAATGAAAAATTTGAGTTTTCTATCAAATACCGCTTTAAGACTGCCAAAAGGATATCTTTTAGAAATAGCGGCCATTAGTACATGCGATCATTTATCTAGTAAAAGAAAATCTAAAAATTAATATTTTAGTATTCTTTAATATTGCCGCTTAGATTTAAAATTTTATCTTCACTTTCTTAGCCTGAGAACGATAGAATATCATAAGACAAATAAATCCTTTTGCCACTCTTAAAAGCGTGAATTTGAAAGAAAATTAAAATTTTAATTTTTCATTTTTCATTTGCTAGATAAAAGATCGAGTGTGCTCATGGCCGTTAATACTAAATCAAATACTTTACGCAGGCTTAAAACGGGAATTTTATCAAAAATGAATCTGATAATTATTTTAAGATATATTTAGTAAATAATCTTAGCTATTTTCAATAAAAGTTTGGTAAAAATATTTTTAATAAAATATCAATGCTTCTTTAGTTAGAATATTCTTAATTGTTTACAACCTCATTTACCAAAAGAAATACTTTTGGCAATCTCAAAGCGCGAACTTGATTGAAAATTAAAATTTAATTTTTAAATTTTCTATTTGCTAAATAAGTGATCGCAAGTGCTCATGGCCGCTAATACTAAATCAAATACTTTTGGCAGCCTTAAAGCGGGAATATTTAAGAAAACTTCAATTTTAATTTTAAATTTTTTATCTGCTAGATAAGTGATCGCAAGTACTCATGGCCGCTAATACTAAATAAAATATTTTTGGCAATCTCAAAGCGGGAACTTGAAAGAAAATAAAAATTTTAATTTTAAATTTTCTATTTGCTAGATAAGTGATCGCAAGTGCTCATGGCCGCTAATACTAAATAAAATACTTTTGGCAATCTCAAAGCGGGAACTTGATAGAAAACTAAAATTTTAATTTTAAATTTTTTCATTAGCTAGATAACTGGTCGCAAGTGCTCATGGCCGCAATTACTAAATGAAATCCTTTTGCCAGTCTTAAAGCGGGAATTTTATCAAAAATGAATCTGATAACTATTTTAAGATTTCTTTTGAAAATTATCTTAGCTATTTTCAATAAAAGTTTGGTAATAAAATTTTTAAAAAAATATTAATGCGTTTTTTGTTCAAATATTCTTGATTGTTTACAACAGAATTTACCAAAAGAAATCCTTATAGCAATCTTAAAGCGGGAACTTGATAGAAAACTAAAATTTTAATTTTTAATTTTTTCATTAGCTAGATAAGTGATCGCAAGTGCTCATGGCCGCAATTACTAAATGAAATACTTTTGGCAGCCTTAAAGCGGGAATATTTAAGAAAACTTCAATTTTAATTTTAAATTTTTTATCTGCTAGATAAGTGATCGCAAGTACTCATGGCCGCTAATACTAAATAAAATATTTTTGGCAATCTCAAAGCGGGAACTTGAAAGAAAATAAAAATTTTAATTTTAAATTTTCTATTTGCTAGATAAGTGATCGCAAGTGCTCATGGCCGCTAGTTCTAAATAAAATACTTTTGGCAATCTCAAAGCGGGAGTTTGATAGAAAACTAAAATTTTAATTTCAAATTTTTCATCTGCTAGTTAAGTGATCGCAAGTGCTCATGGCTGCAATTACTAAAAGAAATCCTTTTGGCAGTCTTAAAGCGGGAATTTTATCAAAAATGAATCTGAAAATTTTTTAAGATTTATTTAGTAAATTATATTAGCTATTTTCAATAAACGTTTGGTAATAAAATTTTTAAAAAAAATATCAATGCTTTTTTAGTTCAAATATTCTTAATTGTTTACAACCTCATTTACCAAAAGAAATACTTTTGGTAGTCTCAAAGCGGGAACTTGATAGAAAACTAAAATTTTAATTTTAAATTTTTCATCTGCTAGAAAAGTGATCGCAAGTGCTCATGGCCGCAATTACTAAAAGAAATCCTTTTGGCAGTATTAAAACGGGAATTTGATCAAAAATGAATCTGAAAATTTTTTAAGATTTATTTAGTAAATTATCTTAGTTATATTCAATAAACGTTTGGTAATAAAATTTTTGAAAAAAAATATCAATGCTTTTTTAGTTCAAATATTCTTAATTCTTTACAACCTCATTTACCAAAAGAAATACTTTTGGCAATCTCAAAGCGGGAACTTGATAGAAAACAAAAATTTTAATTTTAAATTTTTCATTTGCTAGATAAGTGATCGCAAGTGCTCATGGCCGCAATTACTAAAAGAAATCCTTTTGGCAGTATTAAAACGGGAATTTGATCAAAAATGAATCTGAAAATTTTTTAAGATTTATTTAGTAAATTATCTTAGTTATATTCAATAAACGTTTGGTAATAAAATTTTTGAAAAAAAATATCAATGCTTTTTTAGTTCAAATATTCTTAATTCTTTACAACCTCATTTACCAAAAGAAATACTTTTGGCAATCTCAAAGCGGGAACTTGATAGAAAACAAAAATTTTAATTTTAAATTTTCTATTTCCTAGATTAGTGATCGCAAGTGCTCATGGCCGCTAATACTAAATCAAATACTTTTGGCAATCTCAAAGCGGGAACTTGATAGAAAACTAAAATTTAAATTTTAAATTTTCTATTTGCTAAATAAGTGATCGCAAGTGCTCATGGCCGCTAGTACTAAATAAAATACTTTTGGCAATCTCAAAGCGGGAACTTGATAGAAAACTAAAATTTTAATTTTAAATTTTTCATCTGCTAGTTAAGTGATCGCAAGTTCTCATGGCCGCAATTACTAAAAGAAATCCTTTTGGCAGTCTTAAAGCGGGAATTTTATCAAAAATGAATCTGAAAATTTTTTAAGATTTATTCAGTAAATTATCTTAGCTATTTTCAATAAAAGTTTGATAATAAAATTTTTAAAAAAATATCAATGCTTTTTTAGTTCAAATATTCTAAATTGTTTACAACCTCACTTACCAAAAGAAATACTTTTGGCAATCTCAAAGCGGGAACTTGATAGAAAACTAAAATTTTAATTTTAAATTTTTCATCTGCAAGTTAAGTGATCGCAAGTTCTCATGGCCGCAATTACTAAAAGAAATCCTTTTGGCAGTATTAAAACGGGAATTTGATCAAAAATGAATCTGAAAATTTTTTAAGATTTATTTAGTAAATTATCTTAGTTATATTCAATAAACGTTTGGTAATAAAATTTTTGAAAAAAAATATCAATGCTTTTTTAGTTCAAATATTCTTAATTGTTTACAACCTCATTTACCAAAAGAAATACTTTTGGCAATCTCAAAGCGGGAACTTGATAGAAAACTAAAATTTTAATTTTAAATTTTTCATCTGCTAGATAAGTGATCGCAAGTGCTCATGGCCGCAATTACTAAAAGAAATCCTTTTGGCAGTATTAAAACGGGAATTTGATCAAAAATGAATCTGAAAATTTTTTAAGATTTATTTAGTAAATTATCTTAGTTATATTCAATAAACGTTTGGTAATAAAATTTTTGAAAAAAAATATCAATGCTTTTTTAGTTCAAATATTCTTAATTCTTTACAACCTCATTTACCAAAAGAAATACTTTTGGCAATCTCAAAGCGGGAACTTGATAGAAAACAAAAATTTTAATTTTAAATTTTCTATTTCCTAGATAAGTGATCGCAAGTGCTCATGGCCGCTAATACTAAATCAAATACTTTTGGCAATCTCAAAGCGGGAACTTGATAGAAAACTAAAATTTAAATTTTAAATTTTCTATTTGCTAAATAAGTGATCGCAAGTGCTCATGGCCGCTAGTACTAAATAAAATACTTTTGGCAATCTCAAAGCGGGAACTTGATAGAAAACTAAAATTTTAATTTTAAATTTTTCATCTGCTAGTTAAGTGATCGCAAGTTCTCATGGCCGCAATTACTAAAAGAAATCCTTTTGGCAGTCTTAAAGCGGGAATTTTATCAAAAATGAATCTGAAAATTTTTTAAGATTTATTCAGTAAATTATCTTAGCTATTTTCAATAAAAGTTTGATAATAAAATTTTTAAAAAAATATCAATGCTTTTTTAGTTCAAATATTCTAAATTGTTTACAACCTCACTTACCAAAAGAAATACTTTTGGCAATCTCAAAGCGGGAACTTGATAGAAAACTAAAATTTTAATTTTAAATTTTTTATCTGCTAGATAAGTGATCGCAAGTTCTCATGGCCGCTAATACTAAATCAAATACTTTTGGCAGCCTTAAAGCGGGAATATTTAAGAAAACTAAAATTTTAATTTTAAATTTTTCATCTGCTAGATAAGTGATCGCAAGTTCTCATGGCCGCAATTACTAAATGAAATCCTTTTGCCAGTCTTAAAGCGGGAATTTTATCAAAAATGAATCTGATAACTATTTTAAGATTTCTTTTGAAAATTATCTTAGCTATTTTCAATAAAAGTTTGGTAATAAAATTTTTAAAAAAATATCAATGCTTTTTTAGTTCAAATATTCTTGATTGTTTACAACAGCATTTACCAAAAGAAATACTTTTGGCAATCTCAAAGCGGGAACTTGATTGAAAAATAAATTTAATTTTTAAATTTTCTATTTGCTAGATAAGTGATCGCAAGTGCTCATGGCCGCTAATACTAAATCAAATACTTTTGGCAGTCTTAAAGCGGGAATTTTATCAAAAATGAATCTGAAAATTTTTTAAGATTTATTTAGTTAATTATCTTAGCTATTTTCAATAAACGTTTGGTAATAAAATTTTTAAAAAAAATATCAATGCTTTTTTAGTTCAAATATTCTTAATTCTTTACAACCTCATTTACCAAAAGAAATACTTTTGGCAATCTCAAAGCGGGAACTTGATAGAAAACAAAAATTTCAATTTTAAATTTTCTATTTCCTAGATAAGTGATCGCAAGTGCTCATGGCCGCTAATACTAAATCAAATACTTTTGGCAATCTCAAAGCGGGAACTTGATAGAAAACTAAAATTTAAATTTTAAATTTTCTATTTGCTAAATAAGTGATCGCAAGTGCTCATGGCCGCTAGTACTAAATAAAATACTTTTGGCAATCTCAAAGCGGGAACTTGATAGAAAACTAAAATTTTAATTTTAAATTTTTCATCTGCTAGTTAAGTGATCGCAAGTGCTCATGGCCGCAATTACTAAAAGAAATCCTTTTGGCAGTCTTAAAGCGGGAATTTTATCAAAAATGAATCTGAAAATCTTTTAAGATTTATTTAGTAAAATATCTTAGCTATATTCAATAAAAGTTTGGTAATTAAATTTTTAAAAAAATATCAATGCTTTTTTAGTTCAAATATTCTAAATTGTTTACAACCTCACTTACCAAAAGAAATACTTTTGGCAATCTCAAAGCGGGAACTTGATAGAAAACTAAAATTTTAATTTTAAATTTTTCATCTGCAAGTTAAGTGATCGCAAGTTCTCATGGCCGCTAATACTAAATCAAATACTTTTGGCAGCTTAAAGCGGGAATTTTATCAAAAATGAATCTTAAAATTTTTTAAGATTTATTTAGTAAATTATCTTAGCTATATTCAATAAAAGTTTGGTAATTAAATTTTTAAAAAAATATCAATGCTTTTTTAGTTCAAATATTCTTAATTGTTTACACCCTCATTCACCAAAAGAAATACTTTTGGCAATCTCAAAGCGGGAACTTGATAGAAAACTAAAATTTAATTTTTAAATTTTCTATTTGCTAGATAAGTGATCGCAAGTGCTCATGGCCGCTAATACTAAATCAAATACTTTTGGCAGCCTTAAAGCGGGAATATTTAAGAAAACTTCAATTTTAATTTTAAATTTTTTATCTGCTAGATAAGTGATCGCAAGTGCTCATGGCCGCTAGTACTAAATAAAATATTTGTGGCAATCTCAAAGCGGGAACTTGATAGAAAACTAAAATTTTAATTTTAAATTTTTCATCTGCTAGTTAAGTGATCGCAAGTGCTCATGGCCGCAATTACTAAAAGAAATCCTTTTGGCAGTCTTAAAGCGGGAATCTTATCAAAAATGAATCTTAAAATTTTTTAAGATTTATTTAGTAAATTATCTTAGCTATTTTCAATAAACGTTTGGTAATAAAATTTTTAAAAAAAATATCAATGCTTTTTTAGTTCAAATATTCTAAATTGTTTACAACCTCACTTACCAAAAGAAATACTTTTGGCAATCTCAAAGCGGGAACTTGATAGAAAACAAAAATTTTTATTTTAAATTTTCTATTTGCTAGATAAGTGATCGCAAGTGCTCATGGCCGCTAATACTAAATCAAATACTTTTGGCAATCTCAAAGCGGGAACTTGATAGAAAACTAAAATTTAAATTTTAAATTTTCTATTTGCTAAATAAGTGATCGCAAGTGCTCATGGCCGCTAGTACTAAATAAAATACTTTTGGCAATCTCAAAGCGGGAACTTGATAGAAAACTAAAATTTTAATTTTAAATTTTTCATCTGCTAGTTAAGTGATCGCAAGTGCTCATGGCCGCAATTACTAAAAGAAATCCTTTTGGCAGTCTTAAAGCGAGAATTTTATCAAAAATGAATCTGAAAATTTTTTAAGATTTATTTAGTTAATTATCTTAGCTATATTCAATAAAAGTTTGGTAATTAAATTTTTAAAAAAATATCAATGCTTTTTTAGTTCAAATATTCTTAATTGTTTACACCCTCATTCACCAAAAGAAATACTTTTGGCAATCTCAAAGCGGGAACTTGATAGAAAACTAAAATTTAATTTTTAAATTTTCTATTTGCTAGATAAGTGATCGCAAGTGCTCATGGCTGCAATTACTAAAAGAAATCCTTTTGGCAATCTCAAAGCGGGAATTTTATCAAAAATGAATCTGAAAATTTTTTAAGATTTATTTAGTAAATTATCTTAGCTTTTTTCAATAAACGTTTGGTAATAAAATTTTTAAAAAAAATATCAATGCTTTTTTAGTTCAAATATTCTTAATTGTTTACAACCTCATTTACCAAAAGAAATACTTTTGGTAGTCTCAAAGCGGGAACTTGATAGAAAACTAAAATTTTTATTTTAAATTTTTCATCTGCTAGTTAAGTGATCGCAAGTGCTCATGGCCGCAATTACTAAAAGAAATCCTTTTGGCAGTCTTAAAGCGGGAATTTTATCAAAAATGAATCTGAAAATCTTTTAAGATTTATTTAGTAAAATATCTTAGCTATATTCAATAAAAGTTTGGTAATTAAATTTTTAAAAAAATATCAATGCTTTTTTAGTTCAAATATTCTTAATTCTTTACAACCTCATTTACCTAAAGAAATACTTTTGGCAATCTCAAAGCGGGAACTTGATAGAAAACAAAAATTTTAATCTTAAATTTTCTATTTGCTAGATAAGTGATCGCAAGTGCTCATGGCCGCTAAAACTAAATCAAATACTTTTGGCAATCTTAAAGCGGGAACTTGAAAGAAAATAAAAATTTTAATTTTAAATTTTCTATTTGCTAGATAAGTGATCGCAAGTGCTCATGGCCGCTAGTTCTAAATAAAATACTTTTGGCAATCTCAAAGCGGGAGTTTGATAGAAAACTAAAATTTTAATTTCAAATTTTTCATCTGCTAGTTAAGTGATCGCAAGTGCTCATGGCCGCAATTACTAAAAGAAATCCTTTTGGCAGTCTTAAAGCGGGAATTTTATCAAAAATGAATCTGAAAATTTTTTAAGATTTATTCAGTAATTTATCTTAGCTATTTTCAATAAAAGTTTGATAATAAAATTTTTAAAAAAATATCAATGCTTTTTTAGTTCAAATATTCTAAATTGTTTACAACCTCACTTACCAAAAGAAATACTTTTGGCAATCTCAAAGCGGGTACTTGATAGAAAACTAAAATTTTAATTTTAAATTTTTCATCTGCAAGTTAAGTGATCGCAAGTTCTCATGGCCGCTAATACTAAATCAAATACTTTTGGCAGCCTTAAAGCGGGAATATTTAAGAAAACTTCAATTTTAATTTTAAATTTTTTATCTGCTAGATAAGTGATCGCAAGTGCTCATGGCCGCTAGTACTAAATAAAATATTGGTGGCAATCTCAAAGCGGGTACTTGATAGAAAACTAAAATTTTAATTTTAAATTTTTCATCTGCAAGTTAAGTGATCGCAAGTTCTCATGGCCGCTAATACTAAATCAAATACTTTTGGCAGCCTTAAAGCGGGAATATTTAAGAAAACTAAAATTTTAATTTCAAATTTTTCATCTGCAAGTTATGTGATCGCAAGTTCTCATGGCCGCAATTACTAAAAGAAATCCTTTTGGCAGTCTTAAAGCGGGAATTTTATCAAAAATGAATCTTAAAATTTTTTAAGATTTATTTAGTAAATTATCTTAGCTATATTCAATAAAAGTTTGGTAATTAAATTTTTAAAAAAATATCAATGCTTTTTTAGTTCAAATATTCTTAATTGTTTACAACCTCATTCACCAAAAGAAATACTTTTGGCAATCTCAAAGCGTGAAATTGATAGAAAACAAAAATTTTAATTTTAAATTTTCTATTTGCTAGATAAGTGATCGCAAGTGCTCATGGCCGCTAATACTAAATCAAATACTTTTGGCAGCCTTAAAGCGGGAATATTTAAGAAAACTTCAATTTTAATTTTAAATTTTTTATCTGCTAGATAAGTGATCGCAAGTTCTCATGGCCGCTAATTCTAAATCAAATACTTTTGGCAATCTCAAAGCGGGAACTTGATATAAAACTAAAATTTTAATTTTAAATTTTTCATCTGCTAGTTAAGTGATCGCAAGTGCTCATGGCCGCAATTACTAAAAGAAATCCTTTTGGCAGTCTTAAAGCGGGAATTTTATCAAAAATGAATCTGAAAATTTTTTAAGATTTATTCAGTAATTTATCTTAGCTATTTTCAATAAAAGTTTGATAATAAAATTTTTAAAAAAATATCAATGCTTTTTTAGTTCAAATATTCTAAATTGTTTACAAGCTCACTTACCAAAAGAAATACTTTTGGCAATCTCAAAGCGGGAACTTGATAGAAAACAAAAATTTTAATTTTAAATTTTCTATTTGCTAGATAAGTGATCGCAAGTTCTCATGGCCGCTAATACTAAATCAAATACTTTTGGCAGCCTTAAAGCGGGAACATGATAGAAAACAAAAATTTAAATTTTAAATTTTCTATTTGCTAAATAAGTGATCCCAAGTGCTCATGGCCGCTAATTCTAAATCAAATACTTTTGGCAATCTCAAAGCGGGAACTTGATAGAAAACTAAAATTAAAATTTTAAATTTTTGATCTGCTAGATAAGTGACCGCAAGTGCTCATGGCCGCAATTACTAAAAGAAATCCTTTTGGCAGTCTTAAAGCGGGAATTTTATCAAAAATGAATCTTAAAATTTTTTAAGATTTATTTAGTAAATTATCTTAGCTAAATTCAATAAAAGTTTGGTAATTAAATTTTTAAAAAAATATCAATGCTTTTTTAGTTCAAATATTCTTAATTCTTTACAACCTCATTTACCAAAAGAAATACTTTTGGCAATCTCAAAGCGGGAACTTGATAGAAAACTAAAATTTTAATTTAAAATTTTTCATCTGCTAGATAAGTGATCGCAAGTGCTCATGGCCGCAATTACTAAAAGAAATCCTTTTGGCAGTCTTAAAGCGGGAATTTTATCAAAAATGAATCTGAAAATTTTTTAAGATTTATTTAGTAAATTATCTTAGCTAAATTCAATAAAAGTTTGGTAATTAAATTTTTAAAAAAATATCAATGCTTTTTTAGTTCAAATATTCTTAATTCTTTACAACCTCATTTACCAAAAGAAATACTTTTGGCAATCTCAAAGCGGGAACATGATAAAAAACAAAAATTTTAATTTTAAATTTTTCATCTGCTAGTTAAGTGATCGCAAGTGCTCATGGCCGCTAATACTAAATCAAATACTTTTGGCAATCTTAAAGCGGGAACTTGATAGAAAACTAAAATTAAAATTTTAAATTTTCTATTTGCTAAATAAGTGATCGCAAGTTCTCATGGCCGCTAATACTAAATCAAATACTTTTGGCAATCTCAAAGCGGGAACTTGATAGAAAACTAAAATTAAAATTTTAAATTTTCTATTTGCTAAATAAGTGATCGCAAGTTCTCATGGCCGCTAATACTAAATCAAATACTTTTGGCAGCCTTAAAGCGGGAATATTTAAGAAAACTTCAATTTTAATTTTAAATTTTTGATCTGCTAGATAAGTGATCGCAAGTGCTCATGGCCGCTAATACTAAATCAAATACTTTTGGCAATCTCAAAGCGGGATTTTGAAAAAAACTAAAATTTTAATTTTAAATTTTTCATCTGCTAGATAAGTGATCGCAAGTGCTCATGGCCGCTAATACTAAATCAAATACTTTTGGCAATCTCAAAGCGGGAACTTGATAGAAAACTAAAATTTAAATTTTAAATTTTCTATTTGCTAAATAAGTGATCGCAAAAGCTCATGGCCGCTAGTTCTAAATAAAATACTTTTGGCAATCTCAAAGCGGGAACTTGATAGAAAACTAAAATTTTAATTTTAAATTTTTCATCTGCTAGTTAAGTGATCGCAAGTGCTCATGGCCGCAATTACTAAAAGAAATCCTTTTGGCAGATTAAAGCGGGAATTTTATCAAAAATGAATCTGAAAATTTTTTAAGATTTATTCAGTAAATTATCTTAGCTATTTTCAATAAAAGTTTGATAATAAAATTTTTAAAAAAATATCAATGCTTTTTTAGTTCAAATATTCTAAATTGTTTACAACCTCACTTACCAAAAGAAATACTTTTGGCAATCTCAAAGCGGGAACTTGATAGAAAACTAAAATTTTAATTTTAAATTTTTCATCTGCTTGTTAAGTGATCGCAAGTGCTCATGGCCGCAATTACTAAAAGAAATCCTTTTGGCAGATTAAAGCGGGAATTTTATCAAAAATGAATCTGAAAATTTTTTAAGATTTATTCAGTAATTTATCTTAGCTATTTTCAATAAAAGTTTGATAATAAAATTTTTAAAAAAATATCAATGCTTTTTAAGTTCAAATATTCTAAATTGTTTACAACCTCACTTACCAAAAGAAATACTTTTGGCAATCTCAAAGCGGGAATTTTATCAAAAATGAATCTTAAAATTTTTTAAGATTTATTTAGTAAATTATCTTAGCTATTTTCAATAAACGTTTGGTAATAAAATTTTTAAAAAAAATATCAATGCTTTTTTAGTTCAAATATTCTAAATTGTTTACAACCTCATTTACCAAAAGAAATACTTTTGGCAATCTCAAAGCGGGAACTTGATAGAAAACAAAAATTTTAATTTTAAATTTTCTATTTGCTAGATAAGTGATCGCAAGTGCTCATGGCCGCTAGTACTAAATAAAATATTGGTGGCAATCTCAAAGCGGGAACTTGATAGAAAACAAAAATTTTAATTTTAAATTTTTTATCTGCTAGATAAGTGATCGCAAGTGCTCATGGCCGCTAGTACTAAATAAAATATTGGTGGCAATCTCAAAGCGGGAACTTGATAGAAAACTAAAATTTTAATTTTAAATTTTTCATCTGCTAGTTAAGTGATCGCAAGTGCTCATGGCCGCAATTACTAAAAGAAATCCTTTTGGCAGTCTTAAAGCGGGAATTTTATCAAAAATGAATCTTAAAATTTTTTAAGATTTATTTAGTAAATTATCTTAGCTATTTTCAATAAACGTTTGGTAATAAAATTTTTAAAAAAAATATCAATGCTTTTTTAGTTCAAATATTCTAAATTGTTTACAACCTCATTTACCAAAAGAAATACTTTTGGCAATCTCAAAGCGGGAACTTGATAGAAAACAAAAATTTTAATTTTAAATTTTCTATTTGCTAGATAAGTGATCGCAAGTGCTCATGGCCGCTAATACTAAATCAAATACTTTTGGCAATCTCAAAGCGGGAACTTGAAAAAAACTAAAATTTTAATTTTAAATTTTTTATCTGCTAGATAAGTGATCGCAAGTGCTCATGGCCGCTAGTACTAAATAAAATATTGGTGGCAATCTCAAAGCGGGAACTTGATAGAAAACTAAAATTTTAATTTTAAATTTTTCATCTGCTAGTTAAGTGATCGCAAGTGCTCATGGCCGCAATTACTAAAAGAAATCCTTTTGGCAGTCTTAAAGCGGGAATTTTATCAAAAATGAATCTTAAAATTTTTTAAGATTTATTTAGTAAATTATCTTAGCTATTTTCAATAAACGTTTGGTAATAAAATTTTTAAAAAAAATATCAATGCTTTTTTAGTTCAAATATTCTAAATTGTTTACAACCTCATTTACCAAAAGAAATACTTTTGGCAATCTCAAAGCGGGAACTTGATAGAAAACAAAAATTTTAATTTTAAATTTTCTATTTGCTAGATAAGTGATCGCAAGTGCTCATGGCCGCTAATACTAAATCAAATACTTTTGGCAATCTCAAAGCGGGAACTTGAAAAAAACTAAAATTTTAATTTTAAATTTTTCATCTGCTAGATAAGTGATCGCAAGTGCTCATGGCCGCTAATACTAAATCAAATACTTTTGGCAATCTCAAAGCGGGAACTTGATAGAAAACTAAAATTTAAATTTTAAATTTTCTATTTGCTAAATAAGTGATCGCAAGTGCTCATGGCCGCTAGTTCTAAATAAAATACTTTTGGCAATCTCAAAGCGGGAACTTGATAAAAAACTAAAATTTTAATTTTAAATTTTTCATCTGCTAGTAAAGTGATCGCAAGTTCTCATGGCCGCAATTACTAAAAGAAATCCTTTAGGCAGTCTTAAAGCGGGAATTTTATCAAAAATGAATCTTAAAATTTTTTAAGATTTATTTAGTAAATTATCTTAGATATATTCAATAAAAGTTTGATAATAAAATTTTTAAAAAAATATCAATGCTTTTTTAGTTCAAATATTCTAAATTGTTTACAACCTCACTTACCAAAAGAAATACTTTTGGCAATCTCAAAGCGGGAACTTGATAGAAAACTAAAATTTTAATTTTAAATTTTCTATTTGCTGGATAAGTGATCGCAAGTGCTCATGGCCGCTAATACTAAATCAAATACTTTTGGCAGCCTTAAAGCGGGAATATTTAAGAAAACTTCAATTTTAATTTTAAATTTTTTATCTGCTAGATAAGTGATCGCAAGTGCTCATGGCCGCTAGTACTAAATAAAATATTAGTGGCAATCTCAAAGCGGGAACTTGATAGAAAACTAAAATTTTAATTTTAAATTTTTCATCTGCTAGTTAAGTGATCGCAAGTGCTCATGGCCGCAATTACTAAAAGAAATCCTTTTGGCAGTCTTAAAGCGGGAATTTTATCAAAAATGAATCTGAAAATTTTTTAAGATTTATTCAGTAATTTATCTTAGCTATTTTCAATAAAAGTTTGATAATAAAATTTTTAAAAAAATATCAATGCTTTTTTAGTTCAAATATTCTTAATTCTTTACAACCTCACTTACCAAAAGAAATACTTTTGGCAATCTCAAAGCGGGAACTTGATAGAAAACAAAAATTTTAATTTTAAATTTTCTATTTGCTAGATAAGTGATCGCAAGTGCTCATGGCCGCTAATACTAAATCAAATACTTTTGGCAATCTCAAAGCGGGAACTTGATAGAAAACTAAAATTTAAATTTTAAATTTTCTATTTGCTAGATAAGTGATCGCAAGTGCTCATGGCCGCTAGTACTAAATAAAATACTTTTGGCAATCTCAAAGCGGGAACTTGATAGAAAACTAAAATTTTAATTTTAAATTTTTCATCTGCTAGTTAAGTGATCGCAATTGCTCATGGCCGCAATTACTAAAAGAAATCCTTTTGGCAGTCTTATAGCGGGAATTTTATCAAAAATGAATCTGAAAATTTTTTAAGATTTATTCAGTAAATTATCTTAGCTATATTCAATAAAAGTTTGGTAATTAAATTTTTAAAAAAATATCAATGCTTTTTTAGTTCAAATATTCTAAATTGTTTACAAGCTCACTTACCAAAAGAAATACTTTTGGCAATCTCAAAGCGGGAACTTGATAGAAAACTAAAATTTTAATTTTAAATTTTTCATCTGCAAGTTAAGTGATCGCAAGTTCTCATGGCCGCTAATACTAAATCAAATACTTTTGGCAGCCTTAAAGCGGGAACATGATAGAAAACAAAAATTTAAATTTTAAATTTTCTATTTGCTAAATATGTGATCCCAAGTTCTCATGGCCGCTAATTCTAAATCAAATACTTTTGGCAATCTCAAAGCGGGAACTTGATAGAAAACTAAAATTTTAATTTAAAATTTTTCATCTGCTAGATAAGTGATCGCAAGTGCTCATGGCCGCAATTACTAAAAGAAATCCTTTTGGCAGTCTTAAAGCGGGAATTTTATCAAAAATGAATCTGAAAATTTTTTAAGATTTATTTAGTAAATTATCTTAGCTATTTTCAATAAAAGTTTGGTAATAAAATTTTTAAAAAAATATCAATGCTTTTTTAGTTCAAATATTCTTAATTCTTTACAACCTCATTTACCAAAAGAAATACTTTTGGCAATCTCAAAGCGGGAACATGATAAAAAACAAAAATTTTAATTTTAAATTTTTCATCTGCTAGTTAAGTGATCGCAAGTGCTCATGGCCGCTAATACTAAATCAAATACTTTTGGCAATCTTAAAGCGGGAACTTGATAGAAAAATAAAATTTAAATTTTAAATTTTCTATTTGCTAAATAAGTGATCGCAAGTGCTCATGGCCGCTAATACTAAATCAAATACTTTTGGCAGCCTTAAAGCGGGAATATTTAAGAAAACTTCAATTTTAATTTTAAATTTTTGATCTGCTAGATAAGTGATCGCAAGTGCTCATGGCCGCTAGTACTAAATAAAATCCTTTTGGCAGTCTTAAAGCGGGAATTTTATCAAAAATGAATCTTAAAATTTTTTAAGATTTATTTAGTAAATTATCTTAGCTATATTCAATAAAAGTTTGGTAATTAAATTTTTAAAAAAATATCAATGCTTTTTTAGTTCAAATATTCTTAATTGTTTACAACCTCATTCACCAAAAGAAATACTTTTGGCAATCTCAAAGCGGGAACTTGATAGAAGACAAAAATTTAAATTTTTAATTTTCTATTTGCTAAATAAGTGATCCCAAGTTCTCATGGCCGCTAATACTAAATCAAATACTTTTGGCAATCTCAAAGCGGGAACTTGATAGAAAACTAAAATTTAAATTTTAAATTTTCTATTTGATAAATAAGTGATCGCAAGTGCTCATGGCCGCTAATACTAAATCAAATACTTTTGGCAGCCTTAAAGCGGGAACATGATAAAAAACAAAAATTTTAATTTTAAATTTTTCATCTGCTAGTTAAGTGATCGCAAGTGCTCATGGCCGCTAATACTAAATCAAATACTTTTGGCAATCTTAAAGCGGGAACTTGATAGAAAACTAAAATTAAAATTTTAAATTTTCTATTTGCTAAATAAGTGATCGCAAGTTCTCATGGCCGCAATTACTAAAAGAAATCCTTTAGGCAGTCTTAAAGCGGGAATTTTATCAAAAATGAATCTTAAAATTTTTTAAGATTTATTTAGTAAATTATCTTAGATATATTCAATAAAAGTTTGATAATAAAATTTTTAAAAAAATATCAATGCTTTTTTAGTTCAAATATTCTAAATTGTTTACAACCTCACTTACCAAAAGAAATACTTTTGGCAATCTCAAAGCGGGAACTTGATAGAAAACTAAAATTTTAATTTTAAATTTTCTATTTGCTAGATAAGTGATCGCAAGTGCTCATGGCCGCTAATACTAAATCAAATACTTTTGGCAGCCTTAAAGCGGGAATATTTAAGAAAACTTCAATTTTAATTTTAAATTTTTTATCTGCTAGATAAGTGATCGCAAGTGCTCATGGCCGCTAGTACTAAATAAAATATTAGTGGCAATCTCAAAGCGGGAACTTGATAGAAAACTAAAATTTTAATTTTAAATTTTTCATCTGCTAGTTAAGTGATCGCAAGTGCTCATGGCCGCAATTACTAAAAGAAATCCTTTTGGCAGTCTTAAAGCGGGAATTTTATCAAAAATGAATCTGAAAATTTTTTAAGATTTATTCAGTAATTTATCTTAGCTATTTTCAATAAAAGTTTGATAATAAAATTTTTAAAAAAATATCAATGCTTTTTTAGTTCAAATATTCTTAATTCTTTACAACCTCACTTACCAAAAGAAATACTTTTGGCAATCTCAAAGCGGGAACTTGATAGAAAACAAAAATTTTAATTTTAAATTTTCTATTTGCTAGATAAGTGATCGCAAGTGCTCATGGCCGCTAATACTAAATCAAATACTTTTGGCAATCTCAAAGCGGGAACTTGATAGAAAACTAAAATTTAAATTTTAAATTTTCTATTTGCTAGATAAGTGATCGCAAGTGCTCATGGCCGCTAGTACTAAATAAAATACTTTTGGCAATCTCAAAGCGGGAACTTGATAGAAAACTAAAATTTTAATTTTAAATTTTTCATCTGCTAGTTAAGTGATCGCAATTGCTCATGGCCGCAATTACTAAAAGAAATCCTTTTGGCAGTCTTATAGCGGGAATTTTATCAAAAATGAATCTGAAAATTTTTTAAGATTTATTCAGTAAATTATCTTAGCTATATTCAATAAAAGTTTGGTAATTAAATTTTTAAAAAAATATCAATGCTTTTTTAGTTCAAATATTCTAAATTGTTTACAAGCTCACTTACCAAAAGAAATACTTTTGGCAATCTCAAAGCGGGAACTTGATAGAAAACTAAAATTTTAATTTTAAATTTTTCATCTGCAAGTTAAGTGATCGCAAGTTCTCATGGCCGCTAATACTAAATCAAATACTTTTGGCAGCCTTAAAGCGGGAACATGATAGAAAACAAAAATTTAAATTTTAAATTTTCTATTTGCTAAATATGTGATCCCAAGTTCTCATGGCCGCTAATTCTAAATCAAATACTTTTGGCAATCTCAAAGCGGGAACTTGATAGAAAACTAAAATTTTAATTTAAAATTTTTCATCTGCTAGATAAGTGATCGCAAGTGCTCATGGCCGCAATTACTAAAAGAAATCCTTTTGGCAGTCTTAAAGCGGGAATTTTATCAAAAATGAATCTGAAAATTTTTTAAGATTTATTTAGTAAATTATCTTAGCTATTTTCAATAAAAGTTTGGTAATAAAATTTTTAAAAAAATATCAATGCTTTTTTAGTTCAAATATTCTTAATTCTTTACAACCTCATTTACCAAAAGAAATACTTTTGGCAATCTCAAAGCGGGAACATGATAAAAAACAAAAATTTTAATTTTAAATTTTTCATCTGCTAGTTAAGTGATCGCAAGTGCTCATGGCCGCTAATACTAAATCAAATACTTTTGGCAATCTTAAAGCGGGAACTTGATAGAAAAATAAAATTTAAATTTTAAATTTTCTATTTGCTAAATAAGTGATCGCAAGTGCTCATGGCCGCTAATACTAAATCAAATACTTTTGGCAGCCTTAAAGCGGGAATATTTAAGAAAACTTCAATTTTAATTTTAAATTTTTGATCTGCTAGATAAGTGATCGCAAGTGCTCATGGCAGCTAGTACTAAATAAAATCCTTTTGGCAGTCTTAAAGCGGGAATTTTATCAAAAATGAATCTTAAAATTTTTTAAGATTTATTTAGTAAATTATCTTAGCTATATTCAATAAAAGTTTGGTAATTAAATTTTTAAAAAAATATCAATGCTTTTTTAGTTCAAATATTCTTAATTGTTTACAACCTCATTCACCAAAAGAAATACTTTTGGCAATCTCAAAGCGGGAACTTGATAGAAGACAAAAATTTAAATTTTAAATTTTCTATTTGCTAAATAAGTGATCCCAAGTTCTCATGGCCGCTAATACTAAATCAAATACTTTTGGCAATCTCAAAGCGGGAACTTGATAGAAAACTAAAATTTAAATTTTAAATTTTCTATTTGCTAAATAAGTGATCGCAAGTGCTCATGGCCGCTAATACTAAATCAAATACTTTTGGCAGCCTTAAAGCGGGAATATTTAAGAAAACTTCAATTTTAATTTTAAATTTTTGATCTGCTAGATAAGTGATCGCAAGTGCTCATGGCCGCTAGTACTAAATAAAATCCTTTTGGCAGTCTTAAAGCGGGAATTTTATCAAAAATGAATCTGAAAATTTTTTAAGATTTATTTAGTAAATTATCTTAGCTATTTTCAATAAACGTTTGGTAATAAAATTTTAAAAAAAAATATCAATGCTTTTTTAGTTCAAATATTCTAAATTGTTTACAACCTCATTTACCAAAAGAAATACTTTTGGCAATCTCAAAGCGGGAACTTGATAGAAAACTAAAATTTAAATTTTAAATTTTTTCATTTGCTAGATAAGTGATCTCATGTGCTCATGGCCGCTTTTACTTAAAGATATCCTTGTAAGTATAGAATATGAACAAAAATTTATAATCTAATTTTAAAATTATTAATTTATAAAGGTCTTTCATAGATTTAAAATATTTATCTTCACTTATTTAGCCCGAGTATGAAAGAATATCATAAGAGAAATAAATGACCTATTTAGCGGAAAATTTGTAGAAAATCAGAAAAATAAAAATATTTCTCCTGCCAGATCAATAATCCCATGTGCTATTAACCGCTCTCGATCAGAAATTATTTGAGTTACAGTTCTAAAGCGAAGGTTTTTTAGAGAATATAATTCATTAGAATATTTTACTACCAGATAAATGAACCCATGTGCTCCTGGCCCGTTACATTAATAATCATTCTATTGGCAGTGAAAAAGACAGAATTTGATTGGAAAAAAAATATTTTATCTTTATAATAATTTTCAACTAAAAGCTAAATGATCCGATCGCTAATACTAAATAAAATACTTTTGGCAATCTCAAAGCGGGAACTTGATAGAAAACAAAAATTTAAATTTTAAATTTTCTATTTGCTAAATAAGTGATCGCAAGTGCTCATGGCCGCTAATACTAAATAAAATACTTTTGGCAATCTCAAAGCGGGAACTTGATAGAAAACTAAAATTTAAATTCTAAATTTTCTATTTGCTAAATAAGTGATCGCAAACCGGCCGATGTTCATTAAAATATTTCATTAGCCAGAGTATGATTTAAAATCAAGTACGAATGAAATTATATTTCTGCTAGATGAAAGTTTCCATCTGCTCACTTCCGCTGATTATTTAAAATTTATTTTTAATGAGCTTTTTAGCGGAAAATTTGTAGAAAATCAGAAAAAGAAAAAATTCTCTACTGCCAGATCAATGATCCCATGTGCTATTAACGGCTCTCGATCAGAAATTATTTGTTGCCCTAACTGCATCAATTTGAAAGAATATTAAACAAGAAAAAAAATATTTTTTTTTGCTAGATGATATATCCCATGTACTTACCTCGGCTAATCATAGAAAATAATTAAGACTGGCAGCAAATTTTCTAATATGTTATAAGCCTGATTGAAACAACAAATCTCTGTGATCCAGGTTGCAGTGTATCAATCATATATGATATATTTGCAATCCCCAAAGTTTAACTGCAAATTTTTAATTTTTTCAAATATTTTTTTTTCAAAAATAAAGCTATAGCTCATTTCGCCATACATATAAGATGAGTAAAAAAATCATCTTAATGGCTTTTTTGAAACTAGATGGCTGCGAAATTTTAATTTCCAGTATTTTTAGTTCATATTGCAAAGCGTTCATTTGATTGCTTTTGTTTGCATGATTTTTTATATCA